>CAWUER010000095.1:0-23259 GCA_963921195.1 Pegoplata infirma
TTTTTTGTGTTGAAAATGTCTCAGATTCTGAGACATGTTTTGTATAGAAAAAATCAGAGATTCCCAGAACTTTTTTTGATAGAAAATTACTCATATTCTGGGTTATTTTACGTATAGAAAATGTTTTAGATTCTGAGAAATTTTTCGATAGAAAATGTCTAAGATTCTAAAAAAAATTTTCGTATAGAAAAAGTCGCAGATTCTGAAACATTTTTCGTATAAAAAATTTTCAGATTTTTTCATTTTTGCTATAGAAAAAGTTTCAGATTCCTTGACATTTTTCGTAAAGAAAAATTCTCAGATTCTGAGACATTTTTCGTATAGAAAATGTCTCAGATTCTGAGACATTTGTCATATAGAAAATTTTCAGACTCTGAAAAATTTTTGTATACAAAAAGTCTCAGATTCTAAGACATTTTTCGTATAGAAAAATGTTTTTGTATACAAAAAGTCTCATAATCTAAGACATTTTTCGTATAGAAATATTTTCTGATTCCGAGACATTTTTCGTATAGAAAAAGTCTCAGATTTTGAGACATTTTTCATATTGAAAATATCTCAGATTCTAATGGTGTTTTCTTTTCTGAACAAAAAAATTTGCATTTTTAAAATGTATACTTTTAAAATGTTGACATGGCCCTAAGACTATGTAGCATTTTTTACACTCAGAAAAGAACACAACAAATGCTGTTTTAAACGCAAATTGCCCTGATTTGCTGGTTCTATGGATATGTTTTTCGCTTATATTGCCGGCAGCTAAGGTTCGAATCCCGGCGATGGCCATCACATATTTTTTATTGTTTTTTTTTTGCTTTTAAATTATGTTTTTAATAATTTAAACTTAAAAAAAAGTTGATTTTATATGAATTTTTTTTTTTAAATTATAAAATTATTTAAAAAGAAAAAAAACATTATTAAATAAAAACAAGTAAAAAAGTTAAATTCGGCCTTGCCGAATGTAGTGATACCCTCCACAATTTCAAAAAGATTATTGCAAACAACTTTATTTAAAAGAAAATTACTTTTGAAAAAAAAAAAATTTGAAAAAAAAATTCCGCGAAAAAAAAATTTGTTAAAAAAAAAAATCGCGATTTTTTTATTTTTTTGTCAAAAATATGTTCGTACTTGTTTAAATACCATTTGTTGTTCAATTATGTTCACATATGTCAACCAGAAGCCGAATTAAAGCATTTTGTATTTTTAGGTTATGTGGAATGTACTGAAATTTTTGAGGTGTGCTTACATTTGCGTTCATAACTTTTGAACCGCTGAACCGATATCGCTCAAATGCAATACCAAACTTCTAGGGAGAACTTCCAATATATATGCTAAGTTTCAGTCATCTCTGTGCAATATTTTGTCCGCGAGAGCATTTTCCACAGACAGACAGACAGACAGACAGACAGACAGACAGACAGACAGACAGACAGACAGACAGACAGACAGACAGACAGACAGACAGACAGACAGACAGACAGACAGACAGACAGACAGACAGACAGACAGACAGACAGACAGACAGACAGACAGACAGACAGACAGACAGACAGACAGACAGACAGACAGACAGACAGACAGACAGACAGACAGACAGACAGACAGACAGACAGACAGACAGACAGACAGACAGACAGACAGACAGACAGACAGACAGACAGACAGACAGACAGACAGACAGACAGACAGACAGACAGACAGACAGACAGACAGACAGACAGACAGACAGACAGACAGACAGACAGACAGACAGACAGACAGACAGACAGACAGACAGACAGACAGACAGACAGACAGACAGACAGACAGACAGACAGACAGACAGACAGACAGACAGACAGACAGACAGACAGACAGACAGACAGACAGACAGACAGACAGACAGACAGACAGACAGACAGACAGACAGACAGACAGACAGACAGACAGACAGACAGACAGACAGACAGACAGACAGACAGACAGACAGACAGACAGACAGACAGACAGACAGACAGACAGACAGACAGACAGACAGACAGACAGACAGACAGACAGACAGACAGACAGACAGACAGACAGACAGACAGACAGACAGACAGACAGACAGACAGACAGACAGACAGACAGACAGACAGACAGACAGACAGACAGACAGACAGACAGACAGACAGACAGACAGACAGACAGACAGACAGACAGACAGACAGACAGACAGACAGACAGACAGACAGACAGACAGACAGACAGACAGACAGACAGACAGACAGACAGACAGACAGACAGACAGACAGACAGACAGACAGACAGACAGACAGACAGACAGACAGACAGACAGACAGACAGACAGACAGACAGACAGACAGACAGACAGACAGACAGACAGACAGACAGACAGACAGACAGACAGACAGACAGACAGACAGACAGACAGACAGACAGACAGACAGACAGACAGACAGACAGACAGACAGACAGACAGACAGACAGACAGACAGACAGACAGACAGACAGACAGACAGACAGACAGACAGACAGACAGACAGACAGACAGACAGACAGACAGACAGACAGACAGACAGACAGACAGACAGACAGACAGACAGACAGACAGACAGACAGACAGACAGACAGACAGACAGACAGACAGACAGACAGACAGACAGACAGACAGACAGACAGACAGACAGACAGACAGACAGACAGACAGACAGACAGACAGACAGACAGACAGACAGACAGACAGACAGACAGACAGACAGACAGACAGACAGACAGACAGACAGACAGACAGACAGACAGACAGACAGACAGACAGACAGACAGACAGACAGACAGACAGACAGACAGACAGACAGACAGACAGACAGACAGACAGACAGACAGACAGACAGACAGACAGACAGACAGACAGACAGACAGACAGACAGACAGACAGACAGACAGACAGACAGACAGACAGACAGACAGACAGACAGACAGACAGACAGACAGACAGACAGACAGACAGACAGACAGACAGACAGACAGACAGACAGACAGACAGACAGACAGACAGACAGACAGACAGACAGACAGACAGACAGACAGACAGACAGACAGACAGACAGACAGACAGACAGACAGACAGACAGACAGACAGACAGACAGACAGACAGACAGACAGACAGACAGACAGACAGACAGACAGACAGACAGACAGACAGACAGACAGACAGACAGACAGACAGACAGACAGACAGACAGACAGACAGACAGACAGACAGACAGACAGACAGACAGACAGACAGACAGACAGACAGACAGACAGACAGACAGACAGACAGACAGACAGACAGACAGACAGACAGACAGACAGACAGACAGACAGACAGACAGACAGACAGACAGACAGACAGACAGACAGACAGACAGACAGACAGACAGACAGACAGACAGACAGACAGACAGACAGACAGACAGACAGACAGACAGACAGACAGACAGACAGACAGACAGACAGACAGACAGACAGACAGACAGACAGACAGACAGACAGACAGACAGACAGACAGACAGACAGACAGACAGACAGACAGACAGACAGACAGACAGACAGACAGACAGACAGACAGACAGACAGACAGACAGACAGACAGACAGACAGACAGACAGACAGACAGACAGACAGACAGACAGACAGACAGACAGACAGACAGACAGAC
Source organism: Pegoplata infirma (assembly GCA_963921195.1). NCBI lineage: Eukaryota > Metazoa > Arthropoda > Insecta > Diptera > Anthomyiidae > Pegoplata > Pegoplata infirma. The sequence continues at coordinate 3,681 of CAWUER010000095.1, forward strand.
AGACAGACAGACAGACAGACAGACAGACAGACAGACAGACAGACAGACAGACAGACAGACAGACAGACAGACAGACAGACAGACAGACAGACAGACAGACAGACAGACAGACAGACAGACAGACAGACAGACAGACAGACAGACAGACAGACAGACAGACAGACAGACAGACAGACAGACAGACAGACAGACAGACAGACAGACAGACAGACAGACAGACAGACAGACAGACAGACAGACAGACAGACAGACAGACAGACAGACAGACAGACAGACAGACAGACAGACAGACAGACAGACAGACAGACAGACAGACAGACAGACAGACAGACAGACAGACAGACAGACAGACAGACAGACAGACAGACAGACAGACAGACAGACAGACAGACAGACAGACAGACAGACAGACAGACAGACAGACAGACAGACAGACAGACAGACAGACAGACAGACAGACAGACAGACAGACAGACAGACAGACAGACAGACAGACAGACAGACAGACAGACAGACAGACAGACAGACAGACAGACAGACAGACAGACAGACAGACAGACAGACAGACAGACAGACAGACAGACAGACAGACAGACAGACAGACAGACAGACAGACAGACAGACAGACAGACAGACAGACAGACAGACAGACAGACAGACAGACAGACAGACAGACAGACAGACAGACAGACAGACAGACAGACAGACAGACAGACAGACAGACAGACAGACAGACAGACAGACAGACAGACAGACAGACAGACAGACAGACAGACAGACAGACAGACAGACAGACAGACAGACAGACAGACAGACAGACAGACAGACAGACAGACAGACAGACAGACAGACAGACAGACAGACAGACAGACAGACAGACAGACAGACAGACAGACAGACAGACAGACAGACAGACAGACAGACAGACAGACAGACAGACAGACAGACAGACAGACAGACAGACAGACAGACAGACAGACAGACAGACAGACAGACAGACAGACAGACAGACAGACAGACAGACAGACAGACAGACAGACAGACAGACAGACAGACAGACAGACAGACAGACAGACAGACAGACAGACAGACAGACAGACAGACAGACAGACAGACAGACAGACAGACAGACAGACAGACAGACAGACAGACAGACAGACAGACAGACAGACAGACAGACAGACAGACAGACAGACAGACAGACAGACAGACAGACAGACAGACAGACAGACAGACAGACAGACAGACAGACAGACAGACAGACAGACAGACAGACAGACAGACAGACAGACAGACAGACAGACAGACAGACAGACAGACAGACAGACAGACAGACAGACAGACAGACAGACAGACAGACAGACAGACAGACAGACAGACAGACAGACAGACAGACAGACAGACAGACAGACAGACAGACAGACAGACAGACAGACAGACAGACAGACAGACAGACAGACAGACAGACAGACAGACGGACAGACGGGCAGACGGACAGACGGACAGACGGACAGACGGACATCGCTAGAATGTCTTAAAATCGATCGGGCATCATAAATATATATACTTTATGGGGTCCCAGACCGATATTTCGATGAGTTACAAACAGAATGACAAACTTATATATACCCTCTATCACTAAGTGGAGGGTATAAAAATATGTAATTGAATAAAAAAATACCAGAATAAAAAAAAATAATATGTTGGCCACACCGGGATTTAAACCCCGGACCTCCACCGTCACATGCTACGACACATCCTTTGCACTATAACGGCACCAGTTAACTTGTGCGCTTAATTTGAGTTTTGCTTAGAGTATTCAAAACCGAAACCGAAAACCGGTTAACCGGTTTTTTCATTTTTAGGAACTCGACCGGTTTCGAATAGTTTTAAATTTCGAATATTCGAGAAACCGTTTTTTTTTTCTGTCGGTTAACCGGTTTTTATAAAAAGGTTTAATATAATGAGTTAAAATATGTTTTGACATTACACAGTTTTTAAGAAACACTCACATAACTTAGCGGTACTACCATAACCAGTTTGTGGATATGTTGGTATGTCAATATCAATATATCAACGAGTTCCGGATGTACATCTCTTCCTTTAACATTGAAATCAAAATATATTTTTTTAAATTTGGCACCTTGGAGTTCTATGGCAAACCATTTTTTTTAAATTATCATTTTGAAATTGTTGAAATCGGAATGGGCTAAATCAGCCCAAACGAAAATGATAGGACAGATGTCTGAATTTGTTATTAATTGTGCTCTTTAAACAATTCAATAAAAACAAATTTGTAAATAAAATCTTTTCGGATTTCCGCTCGCAATTTCAAAGAATTCAAATTAAGTTGTTACTTCCTGTCGATGTTTCCAGCGAAATTTTGAGACGTTAACGGTGTCATACAGATGATACTATTTTCGCTATGACTTATCGATTTTGTGTTTATTGGGTTATGCCTGTTTTATAAAAATATAATTATATTTAAATAATTTTTAACCTGAAGAATAAAAACCGAAAAAACCGGTTTAACCGGTTTTTTTTTGCTAAAACCAAAACCGAAAACCGGTTTTTCAAAAATAAGCTTTTTCGAATAAACCGAAAACCGGTTTTTGAAAATGGCCGGTTTTTTGAATACACTAGTTTTGCTACATGAAAGAATAACAGGGCAGTTTTTACACCCCGTCATTTGATTTTGGGGTGGAAAATATGCATTTTTTACATCACGGGCAGGTAATATTTTGTGAAAAGAATATTATATTTTTTCAAAAGTGTTAATTTTTTTAAAAAAGAACACAAAAAATTCAAAGAATAAAAAAAATGTTACAAAATGTCACATTTTTTGCCAGAAAACAAAACGCCATGAGACATTTTTCGTATAGAAATAATTTCTGGTTATGAGACATTTTTCGTATAGAAACAGTTTTGACTAGTATTAAATTAGTTTTATTTAGTAAAGAAAATAATAACCTCGTGCTAAAATAAACCTCCTCAAAATATTTGTTTATTAAGCTTTTTACACTTTAGAATTAACATTTTATTATAATTTTATTATTATTTAAATCAATTTTTTACATCCACGCCCACAAAAGAGGGCAGTTAAAATAAAACATTGAAGGACTTTGAACTTCTTTAAGTATAAAAATGTTCCATTTTCTCAATAAAAATTCTAAAAAATATAAAAAAAACAAGTGAGAGTGTTAAATTCGGCTGTGCCGAATCTTTGATACCCACCAACATGTTAAAATATATTTAAAAAAATCAGAGGCGTTTTTTTTTGGTGGGGGCTATGTGGGGGTGGTTGGGGATACCTTCCCCATCGCGATAAATGTTAACTAATTTATTTGTTATGCTTTTTTAACTTTAGTAATAAAATTTACTCATAATTTTTATGATTTTTTTAATTCCACGCCCACAAAAGGGGGCGGGGCAAAAAAAACTTAATTTTGTAGCCCCCGGGGTCTAAGTGCAGGACTTTGAACACCTTCTGACATAAAAAGATTTTATTTGTTTAACAAAAATGCAAAAAAAGCTGTAAAAAATTGCGTTTTTTGGGACTTTTTTTAAGTTCTTTAAGGGGGAACTTTTTTCCCCCTGATCCGATTTTACCCATTTCCGAACTTAGCCGGCCTATGACCAAGAGACACATTCGTGCCAATTTTCAGGAGTCTAGCTCTCTTATTTTCAACTGAATCGTGTTTTATACAGACGGACGGACGGACGGACATTCATAGAATGACTTAAAATCGATCATAGATCAATAATATATATACTTTATGGGGTCCCCGACCGATATTTTTATGCGTTACAAACGGAATGACAAAGTGAGTATACCCCCATACTGTGGTTGGAGGGTATAAAAATGTTTTAAATATTTTTGTTGGTTATTGACAATCGTTGCCTTACTAGTATAGTACAATTTCTTCGTCTTTCTAATTCACATTGTGGATAGAGTCGAATATGTATTAATACTTTAGTTTGTGCACAAACGATTTGTCATTAGACTCGTTTGGTACTTTGTAGTTAATCGTTTCTATTTTTTGCTAAATAATCTTGACAATGGAATTTGACAAATTCAGAAACACGTGTCGATTAAGTCTTGCAAAAATGACCAACATAATTAATTTTAAAACAAAAAAATAATTTTCATGAAAATTATGCTATGAGAATATCATGTTTTAATTAGTAAAGAAAATAATGACCTCGAGCCAGAATAAACATCCTCAAAATATAATTCTAAAAAACTTTGAAAAAATTGCATTTTTTTAGAGGTTGTTTTAGTTCTTCAAGGGGAAAATTTTCTCTCCTGGTCTAATTTTGGTCGTTTTGCAAACTTAACTGCGCATGACCAATGGTCATTGACCATAAGACATACTTGTGACAAGTTTCAGAATTATACTCAAAAAATTTTTTGTAAAATTACCAAAAAAAGCCTCGTACAATAATTGTTTGCTACCTACTACTTTACGAGAGTTTCTAGTAAAAATTACAACTTTATAAAAAGGTGACATGGCATAATCCCCACGGACATAACCCCCATTTCCGTTATGTGGATTATGACCAGGGTTGGCTACCGAAACGAATAGCGGTATTGGTAACGGTATTGGTATTACATATTTTTTATATCGGTAACGGTAAAGGTAACGGTATTTTCGATTATTTCGGTAACGACAAACCGTTACCGAAACATCGATACCGGTACGTACCGGTATTATGAATAAAATTTACCCAAAATGTTAAAAAGTCACAAAATTGTTAAAAACACTTCAAAAATAAAAAAAAAAAATTTAGTTCAATTTTGAAACATAATTAAATAGTTGTATCTTATTATATTAATTATCCGGAATTTAATTAAAATTTCATTCAATATTGTAATTCAACAAATATTTTTTGATTTTTACGTGTTTGTGATATGTCTCTGTGCAATCAGCCGAAAAATCTGCACTTTGAGACATTTGGGAAATTTGCTGATTTTAGTTGACGTGGTTTGCTAAATTTCTGTCTGGACAAAGTAGGTAGAGTCTGTAAAAAAATCTGCCAAGATGGCATATAAATCTGCTGATTTAAGCAGAAAAATCAGCTTATTTCCGATAAACAGCGGGAACATCGGAATTGTATTTTATTTAAGTAGAACAGACTTATTAAAAAAAAACTGTTTCAAATGAAGCGATTTAAAAAAAAAATATCCACCAACTGAAGTTTTTATTTATTTCGGTTTGAGTCCATATTAATTATTTCTGAGAAATAATTATTTTTGTTGTACAATGAGAAAATCTGAAAAAATTAATTGACAACACAGGCTAAGTGGAGATGTCGACAGCTTTCGGAAGAACACCAACATTTAACAAAAAAAAAAAAAAAAAACACAAAAATTGACAGGGACATTGCCGGATGGAAGCGGAAGAAGGGAAAAGCCGCAGTTCAGGGGAAAAATAGATTACAAGAAATTAGCAACACAATAATTTTAAAAAAGAAAATGTTCGATTTTTTTTACAGTGAAATTTTTTTTTTGCTATGTATGTTGTTTTTCAGTAAAATTTTTAAAAAAAAATTTTTCAAGTAAATTTTCTTAAAAAATAGGACAACAAAATATTTATCTAAAATTAAGTTAAAGTTTCCATTTTAGAAGAAAAATCTGGTAAAAGTTTTCTAATTCAAACTTTAAGATGTTTTACTAATTTTTTGGCACAGTTTTTCTTCTGCGTGTACGACTTGGGCCAACGCCATCAACACTAGAGATTTGGCCCAATTCAGTTTTGTCTCTTCTTTCATCTTCCCACTTAAAAATGTTAACTCACTTTTCTCTTCAGTACTTTTTAGGTAAATTGGGACTGTGATCATTGGTTGTGCCGATTTCGACATATTCTTTGTCTAATTTACTTAATTGTCATGTGATCATTGGTTAAACCGATTTCCTCATTGTTTTTATCCAAATAACAATACGATTTGCAATGAACTAAAATTTGCTGCTTTATTTTACGTATATTTAAAATATTTTATCTGCAAAAAAATTAAATACGCAATATTCAGACAACCGAAACAAAACCTTTATGATACCGGTAAAAATCCGAAAAGGTAAAGGTTTTTTATCGGTAACGGTATTTTAAGTTTTTTATTTCGGTTTTGGTAACGGTAACGGTAGTCAATATTAAAGGGTTTTTAATCGGTAACGGTATTGAAAGGGTAACGGTAGCCAACACTGATTATGACCAAAACGAATTCGGTCATAATCTTCATAACGATAGTGGGGACTATGGCCGAACAAAATTTGGACATAATCCCAATAAAAACTGGATATAATTCCCAGTTTTTTGGGGACAATGACCACGTAAAAAGTGGACATAATTCCCATTACCGGGATTATGTCTACTATACTAATAGGTCATAATTCCAATAATTATGTGAATTTTTTTTTGTCTTAAATAATAATATGAATGGGAATTATGACCGAAAAACTTTCGGTCGTATTCCCAACAGGGAAGGGACATAATCCCCATTGGGATTATGACCGTTTTTGAAATGGTCATAGTCCCCACAACTAATATGGGGATTATGTCCGTAATGCATTGGGTCATAATCCCCATTTCCGTTATGGGGATAATGTCCGTGGGGATTATGTCCTGTCACCTTATAAAAAGCTAGCAAAATAACAAATAATTTACAAGCTTTTTAACAATAAAATTGCAAATCTTAAACTTTGTTAACGCAATAAATATTACAAGGACTTCTTGTGAAGTTACTAGATTTTGTGCTACCTCCTATTTCACAAGAATTTCTAGTAAAAATTACAAGCTTTTTTGTAATTTCACACCATATTTACCAATAAAATAGTAAATTTACAACTTTTTTAATGCGATAATACTTACAAGGAATTCTGGTGGCATAACTAAATTTGTTTTGTAAAATAATCTTGGAAATTTATACTTTTACGAAAAAAAATGTAAAATTATAAAGAAAAATTTAAAATTTGATCGAAAATTTTTTGTAAAAAAATAAGGAAAACGGTCAATAGGATAACGGGACTTTTTCTAGTAATTTGAAAAGGTTTTTTTTTAGCGTATAGCTCTTTTACTCACTAATTTTGTAAAACGCAACGCGCCGCGTTGTCAAAATTTCAGTGTAGTTTGTTTTTGTTACAACAAGAAATTGTATTGAAATTTTGACACGCGGCGCGTTGCCTTTAACAAAATTATGCCATTATTTTAGATTTTTTTTGGAATACCAAAGTAAGTATAACCCCATACTGTTGAAGGATATCAACAATATTTTTACAAATAATATTGTGGTTTAACAAGGTTTTTACTAATAAAATTGTAAATTTATATTTTTTTTGGCGCGGTAAGACTTACAAGGAGGTTTTGTGACTTAACTAGATTTTTTGCTACCTTCTATTTCACGTGAATTCCTAGTAAAACTTACAGTTTTTTGTAATTTTACAAGATTTTTGCCAATAAACTTGTAAATTTACAACTTTTTTGGCGAAATAAAACTTACAAGTTATTCTCGTGAATTTACTAGATAATTAACATGATAATGTTTTTAGGCTGGGTCAAATTTTAAAAAAGTTGCAGGACGCCACCTCAGTTTGACTTATACACTCAAAAAAATACGTTAGTAGATTTACTAATTTTTTTTTTGCTAATGCTAGTTAGCTAACTTTTAGCAAATTTTTAGTTGAGATTAGCATGTTAGCAAAAAAATCTTGTAAACTTCATTTAGCACATTAGCAATTTTAAACAAACGTTGAACTAATTTCTTTTGCTAAGATTTGAAATTGAGTTGACAACATTTTTACAAGATTTTTTCCTAACATTAGCAAAAATAAATGGTAAATTTTTTTTTATTTTCAGAAAGCTTAAAATGGCTCTATCTCGGAAACTAAGCCAGATAGAGCAAAATGGAGGGCATTTTTGGTTCTTAGAATCTCCATACTTTCGCGGGTCTTCTTCACATGTGTGGACCCTAATGGGCCCTAACTTTGGATTCAAAAAAGTTAGCATTCCCGAAAATTTTAAAATGCTCATATCTCGGTAAATATTACCGACACAACAAAAAGTCCAAAAGCATTTTTGTAGCCCTCAATACGTAGAACAAGACCGCAAAATAGTCAAAAGCTCTCCGAGTAATATTTTTGAAATTATCGAGTTTTTTATTTCTCAAGACCCCAGTGGTCCCCTATAATCACGTATCTCAAAAACTAAGCAAGGTAGAGCGAAACGGACACAAATTTTGGATCAAAAACTATGACGATTATTAAGGAACCAAACTAGAGCTAGGCCCATCAGGGGTCTGGACCTATCGGGTACGAACCCAATGGGGTCCTCAAATGTGTCAAAAAAAAAATTTTTTTTGTTAACTAATTATTGGCAAAACATTTTTGCTAACTTTAGCAAAAAAATTGTGGGTTCAAAATCAGCAAATTTTCTTGTAGGTTTACAAGCTTTTTTTGCTAACATTACAGTTTTTTTTTTTGAGTGTATAACCTAACGATTAACAAAAAAGAAAATTGGAATTACTGTTTTCATTTTCTTAAAACCAAAAACTTTTGTAACTTGGATTCGTACCTTGAATAATAATTCACCTCGTGGGGAATAAAACAAATATTCACCAGCTGGTGAATAAAATGTAGCATAATTATTTTGCATCAATATTTTTTTTTTCATCAATATTTTTATATTGACCTTAGCCAATTTTTTTTTCATCAAATATTTTTTTATCAATAATCTTTTTTCATTAAAAACTTTTTTCATACATAAAGTTTTTTATCGACAAACACAGACAAACAGATTGATGGATATCACTAAAATGTCTTAGAAACCTTTACGGATCAATAATATATAAACGTAATGGGGTCCTCGAGCGATATTTCGATGTGTTTTGCATGTAATGACAAATTAATATCGCTCTATTTTTTCTAGAAAAATTTTGCTTTAGAAAGATCACCTATTTTTACAGCAAAACATTATCATGGTTCAATGGTTTGGGCAAGAGTACAAACTTGGCAGATATTTTTTTTTGTAAAAAACCTTTGAAAATTCCAAAAAAAAAATTAAATTTCGATCGAAAACTATTTGTTAAAAAACAAGGAAAACTGTCAAATATTGGTAAAATTGTATTACGAGACTTTTTCTTGTAAATTGACATGGTTTTTTTTTGACTGTATTTAATATTTGGTGCTGATAACAATATTAAACAATTTTCAGCCCACTCTATTATACGTAGTTGAATAAGACATTCCCAATTTTTTCTAGAGTATCCATAATTTTCGATTTTAATTTGGTAATAAAAATCTTTTTTTCATCATATATATTTGAATTTTTTGGCGTTTACAATTACATAAATTCCTAGTTTTAATAATTATTAAGTGCTTCTTAAGCAGCACTATTAAAATTTTATTTATTTTTACACTTTTGGGAATCACTGACCAATTACACTTGACATCTGAATACTCTCTCCACAATGTCCGCCACATACACCAATTGAATACAGTGCGGCAAAGTATAATGAAAGGAAACCCACAATAGAACAAAAGTAAAGAATAGCAAAAAAAAAAAAAAAAAATAATATAAATTTTTATCAAAGTTTAAATGAAAATAATCCTTTTACAACCCCACTTTATTTTTTATTAAATATTATGATGAGAAAGAACACAAAAAAATGGCAGCAAAAAAACTTTAGATTTGTATGTTTAACCACAACAATTTTTTACTTAAATTAATTTTTGTCTGCAGTTTTTTTTATTTTTTTATCTCAAACAAAAAGTGAAAATAATTCTTTCTTATGCACAAAATAAATTTCACAGATTATAAAAATAAAGCAAAATGTAAAAATACCAAAAAAAAATATGCTGTCATGAAAAAAAAGAATCCAGATAAAATCACTTTAAGCCAAAATCCTTTGAAATATATTTTTATACCCTCCGCTAAAGCGATGGAGGATATATATAAGTTCGTCATTCCGTTTGTAATACCTCGAAGTATTGGTCTAGGACCCCATTTAGTATATATATTCATGATCCTCGATCGATTTTATGATGGTCTTCCGATGTCCGTCCATCAGTCCGTCTATCTGTTGAAAACACGATAACTTGTTAAAGACTGAAGCTGCTGAAGTTTTGTATATATGTTGGTCATTTACCTGTTCAAGATTGTATTGCAATTCAGCAACATCGATCCCTTGGTTCAAAAGTTATAAGCAAAAGATTAAATTTCGGCTAGGAATTTTCGTGAATTTAAGAGATAAAAAACACACTAACTTTCGAAAACAATTCTGAGGCCTGGCATATATATTTCTCGTTCCCCTGGTCTGGTTGACATTAAATTTCAGAAAAATCGATCGTAAGGTTCAAAAGTTATTAATAAATCCGTTAATTTCCGATTGGGTGAAACCAATTCACGTGTTGAAAAACCGTTGAACAAATTTTAAAAACGTTGGTAAGTCCCAAAAATATTTTACAACATATTTTTGTCACTCCAAAGTATTTTTACACTAAAAAAAATATACACCCAAAAAAAATTTTATACTCAAAAAAAAATTAGTAAATTTTTTTTTTTTTTTTTTTCAAAAATTACTAAAAAAGTTTTTACTCGAAATAAAATATTTCTAATCAAAATTGTTAAATTTTTCTCACGTTGGAAAATTTACTTTCACTTAAAAAGGGCATTACGGAGGGTATTCATAAATTCGCCCAAGTCGAATTTAACTTTTCTACTTGTTTTTTTTATACCCTCCAACCACAGTATGGGGGTATACTCACTTTGTCATTCCGTGTGTAACGCATCGAAATATCGGTCTAGGATCCCATAAAGTATATATATTATTGATCAGTGATCCATTCTAAGACATTCTAGCGATGTCCGTCTGTCCGTCCGTCCGTCCGTCTGTGGAAGACACGATACAGGCCAAAGTAAAAGCGCTACACTCCTGAAATTTGGCACGAAGATGTCTCATGGTATTGGGCTGGTTAAGTTCGAACATGGGCAAAATCTGTTCAGGGGGAAAAAAGTTCCCCTCTTAAGAACTAAAAAAAACTCTAAAAAAAAGCCATTTTTTAAAGGTTTTTTAAACTTTTGCTTAGCAAACGAAACATTGTTATGTCAAAAGAAGTTCATAGTCTTGCAGTTGGATCCAGGGAGGTTGTGTCCAACCAACTTTACCCCCCCCCCCAAAAAAAAAAAAGACGCCCCTGTTTTTTTTACGTGTTGGAGGGTATAAAAGATTCGGCACAGCCGAATTTAACACTCTCACTTGTTTTTTTTGTAGTTGATAAAGTTCAACATGCAACAATTGTGTTAAAAATTTTAATAAATGAAAGTTTGTGTTAAAAAATTTTATAAGGGAAAAAATAATTGTTAAAAATTTGTACAAAAAATAAAAATGATTACTTACTTTACTTAACTTTACTATTAAATATGTAATGACAAAATTCCGTCAACAAACTCAAACAAATTAAAAATATGAGCTTAAATGGATAGACAATGAGGCGAAGATTACAAAAAATGCAACATAATTAAATAATATAAAAAGGTTTTTAATCTTTGTTTAAAGGTCTTCACAACATATTGTTAAAAATGTACTGCAAAATAGAAAAAATATCAATGTCGTTTTCAGATAATGGATTACACTGTTGAACAAATTCATGGAAATTTGCATTCCCTTGAATCAGAATACATGAAAAGTAGATTTTCACCACATGATTCCAAATCTGCCTTCTAAAAACGATAATTTTGCACTTTTGGGTCTCCACTGTAACGTATTCTTAAGTTGCTCACTTGATTTCAAATCTGCCATCCAAATTTTTTTTACGCGTACTGATTTTGAAATATTGGCGTTTGAAAAACTCAAACTCTACTGTTACGCAATTATATTCTTAATAAATCACACTAAAATTTTCAAACGCGAATATCTTGAAAACGGAACATGCTAGAAAAATTTGGATTGCAGTTTTGTAATCAGGAGGTCGATTTAGTATAACATGCGCGGGTACAAGGGGGGGAAAAAGGGGAAATTTCCCCCCCCAGACCAAATTCGAAAAGAAAAAAAAGAGGAAAAAAAACAAAAAAAGAAGAAAAAGAAAAAAAAAGAAAGGAAAGAAGAAAACTAGGAAAAGGAAATTTTCTAAAAAATTTTCAGAAGGAAAAAATTTCTAAGTCTAAAAATTTTTCATAGAAAAAAATCTGAAAATTTTAATACGGAAAATTTTTAAATTTTTTAAGGAAAAAGTAAATTAATCTGAAAATTTTCTGTGAAAAACATCTGTCAATCAAAATTAGAATATGCTTTTTTTGTATAGAAAAATGTTACAGGATCTTAATATGGTTTATACATATAAAAAATGTTTGTCTTCTACATAGCAATAGGAAAAATATCTTAAATTCTTAAAAATGTTTATAATTTTTCTACTGGAAAAAAGTGTCAGAATTTCTGAATTTGAGACTAATTTTAAGGAAAAAAATCTCAAAATCGGAGTCTTTTTTAAAAAGAAAACGGTCTCAAAGTCTGAGACTATTTATTGTTGAAAAATAGTCTCAGAAGTTGAAACTTACTGAATTGGTAGAAGGTCACAGAATCTGAAACTTTTTCTACGGGAAAAAGGTCTTAGAATATAAGATTTTTTTATTAGGAATAAGGTCTCAGAATCTCAGACTTTTTCTATAGGAAACAGGTCTTAGAATCTATAAACTTTCTATAGAAAAAAGGTCTTAAAGTCTGAGACGTTTTCTATAGGAAAAACATTTCCGAATCTGGGTCACAGAATCTCCGACTTTTTCTATAGGAAAAGTGTCTTAGAATAGGAAAAGATTTCAGAATCAGAAAAATGTCTCAGAATCTGGCACTTCTTCTTTAGAAAAAAAGTGCCAGAATAATAATATGAGAAACTAGGCCTTTTTTTTAGGAATAAGATCTCAGATTTTTTTTTTCTTTAGGAAAAAGGTCTTGAATCTGAGACTTTTTCTATTGGAAAAAGGTCGAAGAATCTAAGACTTTTTCTATAGAAAAAAGGTCTCAGAATCTAAAATTGTTTCAGTACGAAACAAATATAATAATCAGAGACCTCTCTATAGGAAAAATGTCTCAATAATGCTTTAAAATATGAGACTTTTTCTATAGTAAAATGTCTTAGAATCTGAGACTTTTTCTGTGGAAAAAAATTTCATAGAATCTGAAAATTTTTCTATACGCAAAAAGTCTCAGATTCTGAGACATTTTTCGTAAAGAAGAAGTCTCAGATTCTGAGACATTTTGCATAAAGAAGAAGTCTCAGATTCTGAGACTTTTTCCCTATAAAAAAAAAAAAATTACGAAAAATGTCTCAAAATCGGATATTTTCTATGTAGGAAGAATTTCTTCTATTAAAAAATTCTCAGATTTAGAATTTTTCGTAAAGAAAAGTCATATATTCTGAGACATTTTCCCTTTAAAAAATAATTTTTTCACGAAAAATGTCTCAACATATGTTATTTTCTATGTAGAAAGAATTTCTTCTATTAAAAAATTATTTTCTTATGTATACGAAAAATATACAATTTTCTTTCAAAACAAATTAAAAAAAAAAATGATCTAAACGAAATATGATCATAAAAAACAAACCTCCTTCGGCCAAAGCTAATAAATTCGATGATTTTATAGCTTTCCCATCACTTTTTTTGCAAAAAATACGTATCCCTTTTTTTGCTCGTCAACAAAGGTGAATTTATGATTTTTTTTTTTCTCGAAGTAAAAAAAAATTTCCCCCCCCAAACCCAAAAGCTGTACCCGCCACTGGTATAATCAAGTCCAATTTTATGGAGCAACGTTACAATACGTAACAGTGGACCCCCAAAAGTGCTAAAAAATGTTTTTTTTTTAATTTTTGGCAGTGAATATTTCAAAAACGGTACGTGCTAGAAAAATATGAATGGCAGATTTGGAATCAGGAATCAGGATTCCAAAAAAAGAGATTCATAATAACAAAAGCTATATACTAGGGCGTCCCATCAAATCGAAACATTCGATTTTCGTAGCGTAATGCCTGCCTAACGATGGCCACGGAATAGTTGCATTCAAAACAAAAAAAAAAAAACATGTCATATTACTAGAAAAACTCTTGTAATCCCATTTTACCAATATTTGACAACTTTCCTTTTTTTACAAAAAATTTTCGATCGAAATTGCATTTTTTTTGTAATATTACAATTTTTTTCGTAAATGTCAAAATTTCCAAGGTTGTTTTACAAAAAAAAATCTAGCTAAGTCAAGAGAATTCCTTGTAAGTATAACACCATGCGACAAAAATGAAAAAAGTCGTTAAACAGGAACTGGATAATACGTTGAAACTAGACACTATGTGTAGTAAAACTGCATTTACAGTTTTTCATTTCGTGATAATTAAATTTTATAAAATATTTTTTTAATATTTTTTTTTTGTCCTAGGATGTAGAGTTGTCAAAACCGATTTCCGAAGTATTCGAAAAATCGATTTTTATCTATTTTTCCGGTTTTTTAAAACCGGTTTTTTAAAAAGGCCGGTTTTCGAAGTATTCGAGAAACCGATTTTTTGGTCTCGAATAATCGACTTTTTTATATTTAATTTTTTTTTTGTTATTTTGCATTCAGTGTAGTTTTTTAGTAGCCATCTCAAAACTTTGAAGATCGGTTTAATTATACCTTAAAAGAAATTCAAAATCCTGAATTGAAAAGGATTTTACTAGATACTACACAGATAAATTATCTAAAAGATCTTCCAAATCAGATCTGCTTTACAAGGCATTACTGAAATGTAATGGTCGTATGATACTTGCTTTTTCAAGAAACTAGTTGCTTGTTTTTCTATGATAATTTCGATGGCTTTAACAAAAAATTTGGAATTTATCGTAATTCCCATAGAAAAACCCTAATAAAATAAGCAACTTGTAACACCCATAACCTATCCTCAACGATTAGTGTACGTCGTTTTTCAGTATTATTATACCCTACAAGATGCAAAAACTAAAAATTTTACAAGTGCGTTTTTTTTTTTAGGGGTGGGGGTGGGGGTGGTTGTTTGATATGCTTTTGGTGCTATAGTAATACAATTTTATCATTATTTAAACTAGTTTTTATATGCACGCCCACAATAGGGGACTAGCCGAAAAAAAAAATTTTTAATCCTCTAGGTCCAAGTGATAGACTTTGGACTTCTTCTACCATAAAATATTTCTTTTTGTTTTACAAAAATACAAAAAACATGTTAAAAAGCGTCGTTTTTCTGAGGTTGGTTTAGTTTTTCGGGGGGGGGGGGGGGGGGAACTTTTTCCCCCTGGTCCGATTTTGTCAATTTACGAACGTAGCCGGCCTATGACCATGAGACATTTTTATTTTGGACTGAATCGTGTCTTATACAGACGGCCATGCTTGTTTTGTTTTCCTTTTTTATACCCTCCACTCTAGTGATAGAGGGTATATATAAGTTTGTCATTCCGTTTGTAACACCTCGAAATATTGGTCTAGGACCCCATAAAGTATATATATTCATGATCCTCGATCGATTTTAAGACGATCTAGCGATGTCCGTCCGTCCGTCCGTCCGTCCGTCTGTCCGTCTGTCTGTCTGTTGAAAACACGCTAACTTTTGAAAGACTTTACGGAGGCTCCTGAAGTTTGGCATATATGTCGGGCATTTACCTGGTCAGGTTGGTATTGCAATCCAGCGAAATCGGTCCAGTGGTTCAAAAGTTATGAGCAAAAGACTGAATTTCGGCAAGGGTTTTTCGTGAATTTATGAGATAAAAAGCACTATAACTTTCGAAAATCAATTCTGAGGATACTGAAGCTTGTCACATATATTTGACGTTCCCCAGGGCTAGTTCATATTGAATTTCAGCCAAATCGGTCCAGTGGTTCAAAAGTTATTAACAAAACCGTAAATTTCAGATTCGCCTCACCTTAAATTCACGTGTTGAAAACCCGTTAAACATGTTTTAAAAACATTGGTAAGTCACAAAAATATTTTACAACGCGTTTTTGTCAGTCAAAAATATTTTTACACTAAAAGAAAAAAAAATACACTCGAAAAAAATTTTACACTCAAAAAAAAATTTTACACTCAAAAAAAAAAATTTAGTAAATTATTTTTTTTTTTCAAAAATTTGTTAAAAAAAAAGGTTTTTTACAGATAATAAAATATTTCTAATCAAAAATGTTATTTTTTCACTTTAGGAAATTTACTATTTATTACTTAAAAAGGGCATTGTGGAGGGTATTCATTAGGGCGCACATTGGGTTGAATGAGAGGCAAAGTGGCGCTTTATTCAGGGAAGCAGTAATTTTAACATATAATATTTTTTGATTGATGAATGATGAATAATGCATTAGAAAGCACCCTTTTAAAGAGAAAACATGTGTTTTTTATTTATTTTTAACCTGTCAGAATTTTTTTAGTGTTTCTTGAAAATTGAACTTGATTCACAATTTAAGCTGTAACTTTTAAACCAAAAGCGATAATTTAATGAATACAGTTGCAAATTAAAGTATTTTAAATGCGATGAAAAAAATTTAAAACAATAAAAAATAAATATGTGTTAATACTTGCATAAAATTTGTTTAAAGTCGGATTTTTGTGTTTCACCAAATTTTAAATTTTTTTAAATTTTCCATAAAAAAGTCAGGAAAGTTGTAATTTTGAACTATTAATTTTTTTTATTGGCATCTAATCATTAATAAGTAAATTACCACCATTTTGGAAAAAAAATTAACATATTAGGCGCGTGGTTATGCTCTATTTCGGAAAAAACTAAATTCACAATTTTTACTGTATCTGTGAAATTAAAAAACACAATATTTTGAAACAAATAGCAAATTAAAGTATACGTAAAGTGCTATTATAAACGTTAAAACAAAAATTATATGCTCTCATATAAATACTAAATTTATTAAGAAACCTAATTTTTTCATAAAAATTCTTGAATGTTTAAATTTACCTTTTTTAACTTAAGCCTTGGAAATTGAAAAAAAGAAAATATCAGCTGCGTTATTCATAATAAATAAAGTTAACATCATGCATGTTTTTTGTCAGATATTATATTATACTACCCAGAGACACTTGATTACCCCGCCCCCTTCCCACTCCCCACAAAAACCGTCCCTGTAATTTTTATTTTTTTGCTTATTGGAGGGTATCAAAGATTTGGCACAGCCGAATTTTAAACTCTTACTTGTTTATATATATATTACAAAGACCCACAAAAAAAGGTCTCGACCCACTAATACTTATGTATTTTTACCTTCTAAATTCAATTCCGAGATCAGAATTAAATTCTTCAGTTGGGGTTTTCTGCAATTTACAAGGAAAGTCCGCAAAAGTGAACCGACCTGATATCATTGTAAATTTGACCAACAATAAGTTAACATTTTTTAAAATTTTATTTCGGTGTGTAATGTTCAAGTCTGATTTATTACGAAGAAAATAAGAGGTTTTGTCATAAAATCCATCAAAAATTGCAGAGGTTACTTGCATTTGAACGAAAACGCATTAATTCACAATATAAATATAACTGTTTTTGTATAAAACTGAAATAACGCGTTTTTGTTCAAATGCATGTAACTTCTGCAATTTTTTATGGATTTTATTTAAAATACTCTTATTTTCTACGTAATAAATCAGACTTCAACCTTACATACAGAAATAAAATTAAAAAATTTTGTAACTTTGTCAAATTCACAAGGAAATTAGGTGGGTTCACTTTGCGGACTTTCCTTGTAAATCACATGAAACCCCAAATATAGAATTCAATTCTGATAGCAGAATCGATTTCAGAAGGTCAAAATACATAAGGATAAGTGGGTCTAGTTTCTGGGTCCGAAACTTTTTTGTTTTTTTGTGATGAAGTGTTATTGAAGAGACCGTATTTTTTTCATAAAATCTTAAATAAAAAAATAACGGCATTAAACGCGGACGTTTTTTTTCTTTTAAATTAAAGCTTATACTTTATGCTTTATTATCACAATGTATAAGCAATAACAACCTCTTACATTTTTTTTTATAATCCATCAAGTATTAAAAATACTCCAATTTTGGAACATTTAAAAAAAAAATTAAAAAATATTTTTACAACAATATTCAAAAAACAAAAAACAGAAATGTATTTGAAAATGCCTGAAGTTGATGGTTCCATAATAAAAAAATTACCTTTGAATGAATAAATACCAAAAAAAAATCTAGAAATAAGTTGATTTTCAACTTTTAGCACCATATTCAAAAACACAAAAAATTATTTGATTTTGACGGCGGATTGCAAGAAAAGTAAACAACTCAGAATAATAGTTGTGACAGATTTGTTAGTGTAATTTTATATACTTTAACCCTAAATTAATAATTTTTGTAAAAAAAATTTGTTCAGTTTTGAATAAAGCGCCACTTTTGATCCATTTCAACCCAACGTGCAATGCTTTTAAAACTTGTTAAAACATGTGGCATTTTAGATGAAACTAATCTAAAATTCAGGGTTTTGCTTATAACTTTTGAACCACTGGACCGATTGAGCTGAAATTGAAAACCAAACAGACCCGGAGAACGGCAAAGATACAAGCCAAGCTTCAGTAGTCTAATTATTGTATTTCGAAAGTTATCGTATTTTTTGTCTCGTAAATTCGCGAAACACCCATGCCGAAATTTACTCTTTTGCTCATAACTTTTGAACCACTGGACCGATTTGGCTGGATTGCAATACCAACCTGACCAGGTAAATGACAAACATATATGCCAAACTTCAGTAGCCTCTGTTAAGTTTTTCAAAAGTTAGTGTGTTTTCTACGGACGGACAGGCGGACAGACGGACGGACGGACGGACAGATCGACTTAAAATCGTTCAAGGATCATAAATATATATACTTTATGTGGTCCCAGACCAATATTTCGAGGTGTTACAAACGGAATGACAAACTTATATATACCCTCTATCACTAGAGTGGAGGGTATAATAATGGGTGATAGATGGTTAATATGTTCTACGAAAAGAACAACCTCTAAATTTCACTAAAGACACGTTCAAATATTTTTTAGCTCACAAGTAGATTTAATATATTTCTTTGATTTATTTCAAACTACACCGCGGTATCGATTTTTAGTTTATTGATTGTGTGAACTTTTTTTAAACCCAATGTTTAGGTAGCGACCCCTAAACCTTAATAAAAAATTTTGAAAAAATCTTGTGTTATTTTCTCACGGTGCTTAATATATATTCCGGGTGGGCCATTCCAAAATGCAACTTTTTTGTTTATGAACCATTCTAATTTTTCAAATCTACAATCTTTCAAATAAAAAAAAAAAAAAAACAGAATTTCAAAATTTTGGGCATTAATTTGTATAAAGTTGTTTAAAAATTGTTAATATTAAGGCTCTTTTTTAAACATAGATATAAATAATTGCATAGATATAAATAATTGCTATTTTCTAAAGCAATAGTGGTGCTGCTTTTCTGCTTTTTACTTTAATTTTAAATTCTTTAAAAATATATTTCCAAACCTGTTGTTCTAATTTCGTTCGCTATTTTTTTCTTGCTAAAATTTTCCTGTTGCATTTTTGTGAAAAGAATTTCCTTTTTATGCATAATTTCAGATGCAA